>CM057141.1:5960677-5998920 GCA_029964075.1 Patiria pectinifera | reverse complement strand
TTTCCTCTTTTGGTGAGTTTACAGTTGCATGCCTGAGTGTTGAGTTTACAAGAAAATGAAAGGAATACAGGAAGAGACAAAACCAAATTATTTGCCTATAGGTAATAATAGACTGGCCTACCTGACCCAGATGTACCACAGATGACACCCGCATCCTCATGATGTCCACAGTTATTTACGGTTGACTTCACGCAATCCAGTAAGCTTGTCTCCCATCCAGTGCACGCCACCTCATCAAACAAAATATCTCCACTGCCCTGGCCAAAGCGTGCCGAGCCGACAGCTTCAATGGCATTGCTGTATCCCAGCTGGCGACACACGACCATCGCGTCATTTAAATCCCATTCGTCATCACAGACTGTTCCCCAAATCCCGTTCACGTAAACCTCCATTCGGCCCTGGGATTCACTGCTGCCACCGACGAGACGTACGGTGTACCCGGCCTCTGAAAAAACAAGAGCACAAAAGTCGAATACACAGTCGAATAAACATTAACCCTACGCCTGCCAGACACAACGCAGTGCCTCAGGTGGAAAAGTCGGGTGCATTTTGATGCATTCAGCTACCAACACCAGTGCATAAACGGCCGTTTCTGAGAGCTAGTACCATTGAACAATGCCACAGTTGTATCCTGCTGCGTTCAGGGACCACAGACTCTGAGGCAGTTTGGCCTTGAGACTACCAAAACCAACTGATATCCTACTCAGAGATGCCAACATTCAAAATTGAAAAAGAGTATTTTTCCATCAGACACCTGCTGAAAACAAGAAATTCCCTACATAACATGAAACCTGTTGAAAAAACGAAAAAATATCACAGCGGGATATGTAGCAGAAGGCATATTTTCCCCCCAAGAACAGATTTTACAACAAAGTGCCACTCTTTTCTGAGGGCATCTTAAAACTTCCGGTGAAATGAAGCCATCGTTGTTTGTTCTTCGATCGGCAACATGAAAAAAAACTATAATGATCAATTGCCACAGAAAAAATGCGCGCGTTGCAATTTCCGTGAATTGCACCGTAAAGCACGCGGTTCAATTCACCGCCCCCAGGGTGCGCGCATAACGCTGGGGCGATTTGGTTTTACTGTCCGTAACTGGTTGCCAACCTACTTCCACATATTGCTTATGTGTACACCTCGGAAACCAGACTATTATTTATTACGCCCAATTTGGGCTCTTTTACTTTTAGTGATGTCGTTTTTGTGCACACACTACATGTCGGCGCTCTTTTATGCGCTAATAGTCGCACACCTAATAGTCTGATACCGAATTCCCATTTTATTAATACGTGCTATGCAAAAACAGGAGTCAAGATACTACATGTAATACAAAGTGTGCACACATCATTTTATTCACGTAAAATCTTTGAAAATCTAAAAAATCATATGAGGATCGTACATTCTCAATATCGGAGAGAATAAATTGTATAAATTACGCCTGAATCGTAAAAGCAGAAACCGTACATCCCTTCGGCTTTGACGGCCAGGAACTTTCAGTTTTACCTGCACCTTGGCCCCAGCATCCTCACTATGGCTGCTGGTGGTTGATTTGTGACAGAACTTACGCCTGCACACCAATGGCAACGCATGAATGCCTCTAGTCAAATGATGGTCAAAAGTCCTGGCTCCGCCCGGCTATTGGTAACCAGCTATGGAACCATGCCCCGGTTCCAAATAGTCGACTAGTTTAGTCCAACCATCCTTCATTCAAGTGAAGTTAGTCAAAGTACAGGTTGAGTAAAAAAAAAACCCGAAACCCAAATGTCGGGACCATTGTGTTAGTGAAGTTCTGCATGTAGCAGTTTCAAAATGTAGGATATGAACGCCCGATTCATAAGCTTTGTTTTAGTACAAGAATCAATCAAATGACTCATGTACTTTTCAAGTTATGGAATTTCAAACACAACCACCGTTTTAAAGTTCTGTCCACGGATCAGAAAAAGGTAAGTGTTCTTTCCGCAAAACGAAAGCAAATCACATAGGGATGTGTGCGAATTGTTTTCGTTCTGCTGAAAGAACACACACCTTTTTTTGTGATCCGTGTACAGAACTCTAAAACGGTGATTGTGTTTAAAATCACCTAACTTGAAAAGTTAGGGAAGAGACAAAAACCTAATTATTTGCCTATAGGTAATAATAGCCTGGCCTACCTGACCCGGATGTACCACAGATGACACCCGCATCCTCATGATGTCCACAGTTATTTAGGGTTGACTTCACGCAATCCAGTAAGCTTGTCTCCGATCCAGTGCACGCCACGTCATCCAACAAAATATCTCCGCTGCCCTGGCCAAAGCGTGCCGAGCTGACAGCTTCAATGGCATTGCCGTATCCCAGCTGGCGACACACGACCCTCGCGTCATCTAAATCCCAGCCATCATCACAGACTGTTCCCCAAACCCCATTTACGTAAACCTCCACTCGGCCCTGGGATTGACTGCTGCCACCGACGAGACGTATGGCGAACCCAGTCTCTGAAAAAACAGGAGCACAAAAGTCAAATAAACAGTCGAATAAACATTAACCCTACGCCTGCCACAGTTTGGCAGTTTGGCCTTGAGACTACCAAAACCAACTGATATCCTACTCAGAGATGCCAACATTCAACATTTAAAAAGAGTCATTTTCCATCAGACACCTGCTGAAAACAAGAAATTCCCTACATAACATGAAACCTGTTGAAAAAACGAAAAATATCACAGCGGGATATGTAGCAGAAGGCATATTTTTTCCCACGAACAGATTTTACAACAAAGTGCCACTCTTTTCTGTGGGCATCTTAAAACTTCCGGTGAAATGAAGCCATCGTTGTTTGTTCTTCGATCGGCAAAATGAAAAAAAAATATAATAATCAATTCCCACAGAAAAATGCGCGCGTTGCAATTTCCGTGAATTGAACCGTAGAGAACGCGGTTAAATTCACCGCCCCCAGGGTGCTTCTCTCTGGACTACTACCTTATCGTGGTTGAGGAGTTTGTGCACCTCAGTGACCCTGAGAGCTATGCTGGCAGGAGTTCTTTTACTCCTAGCAGGGCCACCCAAGCCAGACAGGTCAAATGGTAGAGGTCAGACGAAAGGTAGTCCACATCTGTCAGCTCGGCAGCAGGGGCTGGCAGCTACAATCATGGCATATTCAATTGTTTGCTACTGGCATGTTGTAGCCGACTGGCAAGCGGATGAGCTCATCTTGGCTCAACGGCTGTTGGTCAACAGGTATAGTTAGTTTGCTACTGCGGGGCAGCCTCCATTCATCCCTGCTGTCACGCTTTGTTGCGTTCCGCTGGATTCGATGAATGTCAGGCCCAGAGGAGAGCGTCTGCCCTGGGCAAGCATTCGCTCTCTTTTCCCCTCTGCCTCGGCGCTCGGCGTCTACTAATCATGATGGTTTCCAGTAATATTCAGCTACCGGCAATGCGGGAGTCACCCTCTTCGGGGCTTTCGTTGCTCGGCAAGGTTCGCGTTCCAGGCAGGCGCGACCTGGTCGTCATCCTGCTACTTCCTATATAGCCTTCGCTTGTTGGAATGTTCGTTCTCTCGGTGTTCATACAGACAGCCACTCCTCCTCGCCAAGAAAATCAGCAGTGGTTGACCTTGAGCTTATTCGTCTCGGTATAAGTGTTGCAGCTCTCAGCGAAACCTGGCTAACTGGCTGTGGTTCTATTCGAGAGGAAAATTTCACCTTCTTTTGGAGCGGTTACGCAGATGATGCGAGGCCTATGCATGGTACAGGCTTCGCAGTTCGGAATTCCCTACTCCCTTGCACTCAGCAACCTGCTGCCATCTCTCCTCGCCTCATGTCCTTGCGCATGTGTCTGAGCACTGGTTATGTCACTCTAATCTCTGCCTACGCACCTACCCTGACGTCTACCCCAGAGTCTAAAGACGACTTCTATCTTCAGCTTAGTGAGCTGTTGCACAATATCCCGGCTGGTGATGGCATCATTCTTCTTTGGGGACTTCAATACCCGCATTGGTTCTGACTGCAGTGCGTGGAAGAATGTAATTGGCCCGCATGGTGTTGGGAGAATGAACGACAATGGTCAACGTCTCCTCGAGCTCTGCGCTTCGTACAACCTATGCATTGCCAACACCTTCTTCGCAGGCTCTGTTCGCTCCAAGGTCACCTGGAAACACCCTCGCTCACAGCACTGGCACCAACTGGACCACATCATTGTCAGACAGAGACAACTGCGCAATACCACCCACTTCCGCAGCTTGCATTCTGCTAATTGCAATACAGACCATGCCCTTGTGCGCTGTAAGCTTCGTTTACTACCCAAGAAGTTCCATCGTGCAACGCACAGACCATTGCCTGCTATTGACACTGTCTCAACTCACGACATCAGTCATGTTACTCAGTTTCAAGAGCTCCTTTCTGGTAATTTCAGCTCAGCACCAATCTCTGCCAACCCTGAAGGTGCTTGGTCTAGGTTCCGTTCAGTAGTCTACAACAGTGCTGTGTCTGCCTTTGGTCGCTGCTCACGAAAGCAACCTGACTGGTTCCGGGACAGCGCGGACATACTGCTCCCAGCGCTAGAGAACAAAAGGTCAGCCAGAAACAAATGCCGCTTGATCAACACACGCTCCTCAAAAGCTGCCCTTCGGGCTGCCAAGAGCACTGTCCAGCATCTTACTCGAGCAGCTTTGCAACGCTACTGGTCTCAACTGAGTGATCGCATCCAACGTTGTGCCGACTCTGGTGATCTACGCGGCTTGTACCAAGGCATTAAGGAGGCAATTGGTCCTACTCCAAAGAAATCTGCTCCTTTACTGTCGTCCACTGGTGCCATCCTCACAGACCAAACAGCACAGCTTGACCGGTGGGTAGAGCACTATAGCTCACTTTACAACAGCGATGCTGCAGTCAATACTTCTGCAATATCTGCCTTACCTCAGCTTCCCGTCCTGAAAGAGCTGGACAATTCCATCACCTTGGATGAAGTGAAACATGCCATCAACGGCTTAAAGAACAACAAGGCTCCTGGCACCGATAGCATCCCTCCAGAGGTACTTAAGAAGGGTGGTAATATCTTGGCTGCAGAGCTCCACGCTGTTCTCCTGACCTGCTGGCAATCCCAGTTTATACCACAGGATCTAAAGGATGCAAACATCACAACCCTCTACAAAAACAAAGGTAACCGACAAGACTGCAATAACTACAGGGGCATCTCACTGCTGTGCTTAGCTGGGAAGGTTTTTGCTTGAGTGCTGTTACCTCGGCTATAGGTCATTGCCAACAGAATCCTTCCCGAAAGTCAGTGTGGCTTTCGCCCATCCCGCTCCACCGTTGACATCGTGTTCTCCTTGAGACAACTCCAGGAGAAGTGTGTTGAACAGCGGCGACCTCTGTACATGGTCTTCATCGACTTGACTAAGGCGTTTGATAACGTGAGTCATTCAGGCCTGTTTTCCATCCTAAAGCGCTTGGGCTGCCCAGATAGGCTTTTGTCTATTCTGATGTGTTTTCATGACGACATGCACGCCACAGTCCAGTTCAACGGCTCAAGATCTGCTAAATTTGAAGTTCGTCGGGGCGTCAAGCAGGGGTGTGTACTTGCTCCTACCCTGTTTGGGATCTTTTTCTCAGCCCTGCTACACCGTGCATTTCCCGAACCATCCGGTATCCTACTTCACACACGCAGCTCCGGGAATTTCTTCGACCTGTCCCGTCTCCGTGCCAGGACGAAGATTCGGCATGTTCTCATCCGGGAACTCCTGTATGCTGACGATGCTGCCATTGTTGCCCACTCAGAAGATGAGCTTCAACATCTCTGCAACTCATTTGCCAGTGCTTGCTCGGAGTTTGGCATGATCATCAGCCTTGGCAAGACAATGGTGTTATCGCAAGGCCCAGGTCCCCCTCCCATGATCACCATCAATGGCACACCTCTGAATGTGGTCAACAAATTTCAGTATCTGGGTTCTACAGTTACCAGCACCAACTCCCTGGATACCGAACTTGACTCCCGAATAAGTAGGGCTGCAACCACCTTTGGCCGACTCCGTGCTCGTGTTTGGGACAACCGGGCCCTCTCCATCAAGCTGAAGATTCGCATCTACGTGTCCTGTGTGCTGAGTGTGCTACTCTACTGCAGTGAGTCATGGCCGACCTACCGCCGTCAGGAACGTCGACTGAACGCATTCCATTTCCGCTGCCTACGTTCAATTCTTGGAATCTCCTGGCAAGACCGAGTCTCAAACCCTGCCATTCTTGAGCTCACAGGAGTCAACGACATGCTCACATTGCTGTCAGCTCGCCGCCTTCGTTGGTCTGGTCATGTCTGCAGACAGGAGGACGGTCGACTGCCGAAGGACATCTTCTTTGGGGAGCTGGCTCATGCTCCTCGCCCCCGTGGTCGTCCAAAACTCCGTTACAAGGATGTTCTAAAGCGTGATCTGCGAACCTTCCAAATTCCAGTCACCTCCTGGCAGACCGTGGTGCAGGACCGCACTCGTTGGCGATCCGCTGTCCACCTTGGCCGCTCTGCTTCCTCTGCCGCCTATATTGCTGATTGCGAGAATCGTCGTGCAGCTAGACACCGAGCTACATCGTCGTACTCGATGGGATAGGCCACTACTACTACTACACTTTGGAAACCAGACTATTATTTATTACGCCCAATTTAGGCTCTTTTATGCGCTATAAGTCGCACACCTAATAGTCTGATACCGAATTCCCATTTTATTAATACGCGCTATGCAAAAACAGGAGCAAGATACTACATGTAATACAAATTGTGCACACATCATTTTATTCACGTAAAATCTTGGAAAATCGTAGAAAATCATATAAGGATCGAACATTCGTAATATCAGAGTGAATAAATCGTATAAATTACGCCTGAAACGTAAAAGCTGAAACCGTACATCCCTTCGGCTTTGACGGCCCGGCACAAGAACTTTCAGTCTTACCTGCACAGATGACCCCAGCATCCTCACTATGGCTGCAGTCGTTAATTGTCCTGTAGGAACACTCCAACAGGCTATTCTCGCTTCCTGTACAATGTACTTCGTCCATGGCTATCGGGACTGTTCCCTGGCCGAAATGCGCTGATGAGGGAGCCGACAATGCACCAGCGAAGCCTAGCTGACGACACACCACTTGGGCATCGTTCAGGCCCCATCTGTCGTCACAGACGGTTCCCCAATTGCCGTTGAGCAACACTTCCACTCGGCCCTCACGAATGCTGGTACCGCCGACTAGACGAATTAGGGTAGTGCCTGTTTCGGGAATGACAGAAGGGAAAGAAGGCAGTAATGGTAATAAAAGAGGAAGCATAAGAGATGAGACAGAATCAGCAGCGTTGGAAAACTTGCAATAAAAGACAGTGGAATCTTACATTCTTGTGCACTTTATATCAAACAGGTTCCCTTGGCGTACCAGTAATTTAACAAAAATACATCGTCCAAAAGGCCATATAAAAAAGTCTTTGGTTTCTGGTGTGGAGCTTGCCCCAAAAGTGGTGCGGCGACGCGGCTTCTTTTTCTTTTTCCCCCTATTTTGTTTTTCTTCAAATGACGGCTGATGTTGCAGATGACGCTTCGATCCCCTTAAAACTCTAAAATAAAATATCCTTCAAGGTGGAGCTTGAGGTGACCTCAGTAAGGCCATAAGGCTTGAGAATTCTGCACCCAGTTACGATCTCGACCGACACGAACATTCTTCAGGAAGTTTTGGATATAGTCAAGACAAAAATCTAGTGCTGCAGCCGAACTGCCGAACCGAACTAAAAATAGCCGAACTTGGCCTTCCGAACTGAAGCGAAGCGAAATGGTCAGTTTGGAAGTTCGACAAGTCTTTGTTGACAGCGCTAGGAATGCTAATGCTTGCAATGAAAGGGCAAAATTTAAACTTACCGTGTTGACAAGTCACCGCATTCACCTTCATTATTTGCAGTGCTTTAGCCAGGCATGCAGTGTACAATAGGATATCGGGGCCGATACGCTTTGAAAAAAATCGTACGCAACTGCAATTCTCTCAACAGCGCAACATGGAATAATCCTCGCTTAAAGCTCATATGCAAGTTATCATCATTCTCAGTACTAACTTGTACAGACGACCCCGGCATCTTCGTTGTGATTGCAGTTGTTAGTGCTTGCTGACTCGCACTCCTGCAACCGACTCTCCCGTCCTGTGCAACGTACGTCGTCTAAAGCTATCGGGACTGATCCGGCGCCGAAAGATGCCGAGCCGGGCGCTGAGATGGCACCGGTGTAGCCCAGCTGACGGCACACTACACTTGCATCGTTGATGTCCCATTCGTCATCACAGACTGTTCCCCAAGCGCCGTCTATGTAAACCTCCACTCTACCTTGAAAAGTGTAACCGCTGCCGACAAGACGTATGCTGGAATTGGCTGGAATTGGGGTTGCAAAATCAAACGCACTCAGCTCTCACTCACTACCTTTCAAAATACCCGAAATATGATTTTATAGATTTTGGTAGATTCAGAAACAAAGAACCGTGGCTCTGTTAGCAGTATTTTGGACGTCCCAATACCACCCTTCTCCAGAAACACGAAAGTTGACCCATTGTATGTGTTTTAATAAGTTTCTCTTAGCGGGCCGCCAGGAAATGATCTTCTTTGATGCACCGCAGATGGCGGAATAAACAAACGATACTAAGTGAGTGACAGTCAAAACTGTTTGTTAATTAATTGTTTTTCTTTAACCCAAATTTTTCTGATTTCTCAAAGTACGATGTCTCAAAGCCTGAGAAAGTTTTAAGGGCATTTATAATTTCCTATGATCGAACAAAGTGTAGATAAAAAATATTCCTTTAACAACAAATGATATAATAAAAAAATAACAGCGCGCCAATATTTTCGGCGGAACTGGCCAATCACAACGCACGTAAGAAGTGCAACTTGACTAGCGATTAGCGTAGTACAGCACGCATGCGCCGGGTCCCTATGATAAAGCACAACACCATTTGTGCACATGCTTTCAACTTACCGTGTACTGACTGCCGTGCCGGTCGTCGTACGCATGCCTAGCCGAGTAAGCCGACCACGCTGCGCGCGCTGCATGCATGCTACAACCAGCGCTGCAGTCAGTGTGGGCCACTGGGCTGGCTAGGCTGAGGTGACGGCCGGATGGACTCACTGAAGAATACACAGTGGGGAGCTCTTGGGAGTTCGCCGACTTTGTCATCGATGTCTTTAAACTCTTTATTAATCACCTTACGTTTCTTTTATTTCATAAAACTCAGGTGCTGTATATAATAGACATTGAATTTGCCATTCCTATTTTTTTGCTGACAAATCGACCTTTTGCAAATCGGTATACCTGCACAAAAAGCATTATAGAACACAATGGGGCGTTTAGAAACGAAAGCACTTACTTCCGGGTTGGCGTTATAAATGAAAACACTTACTTCTGGGATTTTTTTTGTGGGGGGGAGGGCTTTTACGGGTACTCGGGTACCCGACCTTGACCGGGAAAGGGTACCCGGTTCCAGTCAAAACCGTAAACAAACAGGCCTATTTCAAAAACAATATATTGAAACAAGTCAAATTATATTGTGTATGATAAGCTTTTAACAACATGAAAGGTAGGTATCGCATGTGAACAATCAAGTTAGAGACTCCATCCTCCGGCGGGTCTGTAAACAAAATCACAATCAATTAAAAATTATACCGGTAGTAAAAAAGTACAAAAGAAATTTGAAACTTACATGACGGAGTCGGGCTGGGTGCTGAGCAGACCACACCAGCGTCTTCATTGTGTCCGCAATTGTCGATGGTCAACAACGGACAAAGGTGTAGCATGCTTTCATCACCAAGACAATTCACCTCGTCGTACTTGATAGGTCCGCTGCCTGGTCCAAAGTACGCCGCTGAACGAGCGTAGAGGGCATTTCCATAGCCCAGCTGTCGACACACTACCATGGCGTCTAACAGATCCCAGTCGTCATCGCAAACTGTTCCCCACGATCCGTCGACGTACACCTCCACTCGGCCCTCCAGATAGCTACTACCGTCAACGAGACGTATGGAGTATACCACTAGAATTTAAAAACAAAACAATCAAATAAAACGTTAATGACATTGGGGGCCTTTTCGGTTTAAAATCCTCATAACAACCCTTGGTTTCAATGCTTACTCACACACTAAGACAGTAAACCCTTTCCTATTGGTCGAGAGCCCGTCACATGGCCAGTTTTAAACCGTTGATAAAGACTGGCTGGCTGGTCTTAAACACTATTCCGGTGTGAAATGAAAATTGGGCTCGTAAATCTGGTGCCTTTTACCGTTTTATTGGTTTTAAAGTTCACTGTCCTCACGAAGGCATGCGCAATACTACCAGTGAGTCAGTAATTACATTGTCCTAAATTCACACCACACTGTCACAAGCACAGCTGCGTTCTGTGCCACGTGCGCAATCTCACAATATAATAAGGAGGTTTTTTTACGGATATATTGTTGATGTACCATAACGTGGCGCAGCCCCTAACGTGGCGCACTTTTATTTTTCGCCTGTAGCGCCTAGCTAGAGTAAAAGTTTTAACTGAAATTTCACAGAAAGTGAAATTTCATCAAGTTCTAAACACTCCCGTTCATAAATCGCGAGTTTATTTACCAGTTACAAAGTTAAAAGAAAAAATTATTTTGGCGTGATTTTCCGATTTTATTTTGAAGTGCAGAGTGAACCCTTTGAAAATGCCCCGAAAAATAAGAAAATAATTTTCTGACAAACATCTGGCTGGGTTTGTAAGTAAAGATAATAATGATTTATCAGAATTTATCAAGTTTACAGAAATTCTTAAATGTTAATTTGGAATTTTCTGAGATTTATTCAAGTGCGCCACGTTAGGGAACACTCCGCCAATTTGTGCCCAATTTCCGGACGCGACCGTTTTTGCATTTCGGATTAAATTTTATGAAACCGAAATTGTTCACAGAGGTTCAATAGCAAGCATTAAAAAGGTAAAAGTACCAGTATTTCACTGCATGAATTTGAGGTTTATCGACAAAGAGGTTTGGCAACACTACATGAGGAAAGTTGGGTAAGCTTCGAAGTGCGCCACGTTAGGGAACACGACTATATGTGACACATGGTGATGTCGAGCGCAATTTGAGCCCCCCGCGCAAGTTTAAACTTGCACGCGCAAGTTTAACCTTGCACGAGGGACTCCTGAAGCACGCAAATTACACCGCGCCATTTTAATTTGCGTGCGCAAGTTTAAACTTGCGCAAAGGCGATCACAACCTTCTTTTGCGGGCGTGAATTTCATTGATGAAGTTTTTTTTTCAAAACACGAGTACATGGAGAAATAATGGAATAAATGATTGAATAAAGAAATAAATAAAAAGGAGAATTCAATTAGCGTCAATGAAAGGAAACATTGAGATTTAGCAGTGCTTATCAGAGAAGTTGTTTAAGGGTACGTGGGGGCGGGGCCAGGGAGGGGACCGGGCAAGCAATCAACTTAAGCACAATAGTGGCGATTGCTTGGAAAGTGTACTGAAGTTGTTCAAAAATGGAGACCAGCTTCAGGTTTTTTGCTTTGTAAACCTAATTAGCATTTTATTTATATTCTTGAATGTATATAAATCATAATTTCCTAGGTGTCACCCGCTGTTAACGTAAAAAGAATTATTATGATCCCTTCAATTGTTCAAGTTTTGACATTATACTAATCATTTACATTATTTGTAAAATGCTTATGTATTCTACAATTAAAAAAGTACTTACTCTTAAAAAAATACTAATTAATTTAACTGTAACGGACAGTTGTATAGCCTTTTGTTGCCATGTTAATCTGTTGTAAGCCGCCGGCGGTGCTGAGGGCCGCCGGCGGAGGGCCTCCGGCGGAGTGCCCTGACCTGTTTCTTTTGTGCTGGGCGCGCACCGGAAATTGGGTTCTATTTCGGGATGCTTGTGGTTTGGCGCGCGCGGGAGGGGATTTGGCAAAGTGCCTGGGCGGCCTGTGGATTGTTACATTGTTATACATTGCTATCTGTAGTGTGTTTTTTTGAAGAGGACTAGTGTAACGTGGTAGTTGATGTTTTGACAGTTGCGCGGAAGGTTATCCGCTGAGTTTTGTTGATAAAATAAAAAGTGTTCTTGTTGGAAATCCTGTGTCCGCTCCCCTTTTCCGTTATTACCGGTCTTGAGGGACAAGAACCCCTAGACCACGCTACATTGGTGGCAGCGTCGGGATTTTCAAGGGATTTCCACTGAAGTTCTAAAGTTGGGAGATATGGCAAGTCGCATGGAGTCCACACGGAGCATCACCGAAGCCATTGACGGAATTTCCAGGGACAGTGAACAGCTGGAACGCTCCCTGACAGAGAGCTCACGTCGGGGCACGCATGGGTCCAAATCTGGACATAGACGGCAGCGTCTTTTGTCAGAGACGCCAACCCTTTTTACCGAGGACGAGTCCGACAGGCCGAAGAAATCTCGTAGCCTGCAGAAACACCAGAGGCAACTCGCTGAAGACCTTCGTAGACAGTGGCGGACGGCGTGTAGCGAATCAGACAGCGAAGGTGAGCACCGCTCTGATACAAATTTCTCTCAGCCCCCAGCCTGTCCTAACGGGGCACGCAACGGCTGCATGCCTCGTCATGCGAGCAGGCACACGGCAGTGCACACGGATACCGCTATTGGCGGATTCAGTGCTGCAAATGCGGTTGGCCAGCACGCAAGCGTGGTATGCACCGGAGCGGCACCGCGGGTAAAGGCCAGGGAGTACAATGGTGCCTCTTGCATTGAGGATTACCTCGTGCATTTTTCGAGAGTGAGTGAGATCAATGGCTGGAACGACAAACAGCAAGCCGACTACCTGCTGGTTGCACTGAAGGGGCCTGCATTGGAGGTCATCTGCTCATTGCCGAAGGAAGTACTTTCGTCCTATAACGAACTGGTGAAGGCCCTTGAACGTCGCTTTGGTACAGCAAGCCAGCGGATCCGACATCGGGCCGAGTTGACATCTCGAAGAAGGCGTTTGGGTGAGACCGTGGCCGAACTTGGGCAAGCCATAAGGAGACTGGTCCGTCGCGCCTTTCCTGACAGCGGGTCGAACTTCCAGGAGGACTTTGCCATCGAGATGTTCAAGAATGCCCTGGACGACCTCGAACTGAAACGCGCCCTTTTTCAGGGAAAACCATCGACACTGGATGAGGCAGTAGAGATCGTGGCGGAGGCTGAGGCCTGGTGCAAGGCAGAGAAGGTGGGACGGTCGAGACCTTTGACTGGAGAGCCCAGCGAGGAAAAATTCACGGACCCCTCAAGCACCAAAGACGTAGCAGCAATGTTGCGAGAACTATTGCAAACACAGCGTCGTGGACAACAAGCAAAGAAGGGGGACGATTGGAAGCCGGGATGCTGGAAGTGTGGCAGCCTAGACCACTTCCGAGCCCAGTGTCCACAGGTAAAGGACGGACAGTCACCGTTAAACATGGCAGGGCTGGGCTTGAGGCCGAAAGCCCAGCCATAAGCAACACGCGGCCCAGTAAATCAAAGCATGAGGCCCAGGCGGCTCCGCTGCCGGCACGGGTAGCCTCGCCTCCGGCGCGGGCAGCCCCGCCGCCGGCGCAGGCAGCCCCGCCGCCGGCGCAGGCAGCCCCGCCGCCAACCTGGACGTCTACTGCGCCGCTATCGCAGTCTCCTGCTCACACTGAATTCATGCTGATTCCGGACAATAAACCTACTAGTGACACTGTAACCAAACCTGGGATAGGGATACGACCAGCGTCTTCGGAGTTGGGACTGTTTATTCGGGGAAGGCTGTTCGGGATGGCAGTGAGTTTTTTGATAGACACCGGAGCAACAGAGAGTTTCATTTCTTCCCGCCTGTGGGAGAGATTGGATTCAAGCATCAGGCCTGAGCTTCACCCTGCAGATCGCCGGTTCCGTCCAGCGGACGGCAGTGCCTTGCGCATTGCTGGACATGCAAAGGTGCACATTAATGTCGGAGGGACTGTGATACAGCACAACGTTTGGGTGGCTGACGTGAGCGATGACGCCATTCTTGGACTGGATTTCCTGCGGGAGCATAAGTGCCAGCTGATTTGGGAGGAGGATTGTTTCACTGTTGGCCAGTACACAGTTCCCCTACAGAAGTATCCCCAGGAGCCTGTAGTATGTCGAGTACGCTTAGCTGAGAACATGGCTGTACCACCCCACTCTGAAATACTTCTGGATTGTACAGTGGTTAGCGATGGAGGAGAGCTGCCAAGTTGGGGTGTGTTGCAGAACCGAGGAACAGCAGCAGCCGATCGTGAGATCCTAGTGGCGAGTGCTCTCGTTGAAACACATGGAAACCACGTTCCAGTTAGGCTCTTGAACTTGTCCTCTGAAATAGTCATGCTAAGAAAGGGGACTGACGCGGCTGTCCTTGAACCCGTGGATAGTATTGCAGTAGTGGGACGCGGAGAGCCTGCCCACCAAGGCCCTACAGTGAGTGAAGAGCCTGTGCCCGCACATCTGTCTTCACTTTTCGAATGCAGCTGTGGAGAGCTTAAGGCCAACGAGCGGGATAGACTGGCAGCGATGCTGAGAAGGTTCGGGGACGTGTTTTCGACTGGGGACGGAGATATCGGGCGAACCAGTTTAACACAGCATCACATCATCACTTCGAGTGCCCAACCTGTTCGCCAGAGACCAAGGCGAGTTCCTTTACACCAACGAGACGTTGCTGACCAGGAGATAGCGAAGATGATCTCACAAGGTGTCATCGAACCCTCTGAAAGCCCCTGGTGTTCCCCGATTGTCCTCGTGAGGAAGAAGGATGGGTCCACCCGAGTTTGCATTGACTACAGGAAGTTAAATGAGGTAACAACAAAGGATGCCCACCCACTTCCCCGTATCGAAGATAACCTAGACTCGCTTGCAGGGTCCATGTTCTTCTCGACCCTGGATCTTGCCTCTGGTTATTGGCAAGTCCCGGTAGCAAGGGAGGACCGACCAAAGACTGCGTTCAGCACGGGGAGAGGTGGGCTGTACCAATTTGTGACAATGCCATTCGGGTTGTGCAACGCACCGTCCACCTTTGAGCGCCTAACGAAGCGGGTTCTGGCCGGGTTGCAGTGGCAGGTAGCTGTTCTGTACTTGGACGATGTCATTGTGTTCGGCAAGTCCTTTGACAAACACTTGCAAAGGCTTTGTCTGGTGCTGCAGCGTCTTCGCGGGGCTAACTTGAAGCTTAAACCTAAGAAGTGTAAGCTGTTTCAGAGGGAGGTGGAGTTCCTCGGCCATGTGGTGTCACCAGGAGGAGTTGCTACTGACCCCGAGATGGTCCGTGCGGTGCGAGACTGGCCCCAGCCAACAACGGTTACTGATGTCCGCAGCTTTCTTGGCCTGGTGTCATATTACCGGCGTTTCATTGAAGGCTTCGCTAGGATTGCACGCCCGTTGCATCAAGTTACAGAGAAGGGCAGATCATTTAAGTGGACGACCGAGTGTCAAGAAGCTTTCGAGGCATTGAAGCATCGCCTGATCTCATCCCCCATTTTGGCTTATCCTGTCCCTGGGAACGAGTTTATTCTCGACACCGACGCCAGCGGCTTTGCAGTCGGCGCTGTCTTGTCGCAGGTGCAGGAAGGCAGGGAGCTTGTTGTGGCGTACGGTAGCAGGGCTCTGACAAAGCAAGAGAGGAACTATTGTGTGACATGCAGGGAGCTCTTGGCCGTGGTTTTCTTTGTGAAGAAATACCACCACTACCTGTATGGGGCCCGTTTTCGAATCCGGACAGATCACCGACCCCTTAGATGGATGTACAGTGTCCGAGACCCCCAAGGGCAGTTGGCAAGATGGCTGCAGAAACTGAGCATCTACAGTTTTTCCATTGAGCACCGTCCTGGTAGCCGACACGGTAACGCCGATGCCATGTCCAGAAAGTGTTTCCCGGACTGCAACCACTGGGGTAAGGAGATCAGCCACGGCGCCATATTGGACGTAGAATGCTTACGCCAGTCTCGGGTGGGACAGACACGGTGCAGTACCATACAGGCATCAGACCGGTCGGAACTGGAAGTCCCGCCACTGGCGGAGGCAGCTGAACCCCCAAGTTCAGTAGCATCCCCCCTGGCGACGGCAGCCAAACCTCCGGTTGTGGAATCCTTGTCTCAAGACCTGTCCTTGAGGCCAGTACGTCAACCTCAGACAAATACTCCAGCGAGGGCCCAGAGTCCACCAGTCACCACAGAACTCAGTCATGACCATATTGTCCGAACGCAACAAAATGACGGAGACCTCAGAGTGGTAAGGCAGTGGGTGACGCAAGGTCAACGGCCACCATGGGAGACTATAGCTTCCGTAAACAGGGATGTCAAGTTCTGGTGGGCTCGCTTCGAGCAGCTGGTGATAGAGCGTGAGGCCCTTTGCATCAAGTGGGAACCAGACAGACCGACAGAAGCACCTCGTCTTCGAGTCCTAGTGCCGCGAGAACTGCAACCAACCATTCTGCAGCACTTCCACAACCAACAGACTGCCGGACATTTAGGTATTGCAAAGACCTTTGCTAGGTTGTGTCGGGGTGATTTCTACTGGCCTTCTATGAGGCAGTCAGTCCGTAGATGGGTCGCACAATGCCAACAGTGCCAGAGGCGGAAGCCACCTGCAAGGGCGAAGAGAGCGCGAATGGAGTGCTACCAGGTTGGAGCGCCGATGGAGAGAATAGCGGTTGATGTTGTTGGGCCACTTCCCGTCACACGGCGAGGCAACAAGTACATCGTTGTTGTCGGGGACTATTTCACTAGGTGGACAGAATGCTATCCAGTTCCAGACCACACTGCTAAGACGGTGGCAACCAAGCTTGTAGATGAGTTGGTGTCTAGATTCGGTGTTCCCCTTGAACTTCACTCCGACCAGGGTCGAGAGTTCGAATCTGAAGTCTTTGCACAGATGTGTTCAGTCCTTGGCATAAGGAAGAACCGCACGACGCCATACCATCCGAGGTCTGACGGGATGATCGAGAGGTTCAACCGCACCATGGAGGCCATGTTGAGTCTATGGGTGAACAAGTCGCAGACTGACTGGGATGAACATCTAGCCCTTCTGACTATGGCGTATCGGTCAGCGGAGCATGAAACCACCAAAGAGACACCAAACACTATGATGCTGGGGCGTGAGGTCAGGATGCCAGTTGATTTGCTTGTTGGCTCCACCCCGCAGACTCAGTCGAGTGCAACAGAGTATGCGCAGACCCTACAGGACAAACTACGGCTTGCACACGAGGCAGCACGGAAGGCGACCGGGGCACAGATGAGGTCTCAGAAGAGGCACTACGACAGGAATGTTAGTCAGGAGTTGTACAGCAGAGGAGATGTCGTGTGGCTCCACTACAAGGTGCGGAAGAAGGGAGTCTGCCCAAAGTTGAGTCTAAGCTGGACTGGGCCATATGTCGTAGTGGACAGGTTGTCTGATGTTGTGTACAGGATCCAAAAGACCCCTCGTTCTAACCCTCAAGTAGTCCACGCGGATAGGCTGAAAACTTGCAAAGGAGTAAGTGCAGAGGACTGTGGGTTCTCCGAGGCCTGGAAACTGTCTGCAAGCCCGTCCCACAGCAGCCCCGCCGCCGCCGCCGGCGCGGGCAGCTCCGCAGCCGCCGCCAGAGCAGGTAGCCCCGCCGCCGGAGCGGGCAGCCCCGCCGCCGGCGCGGGCAGCCCCGCCGCCGGCGCGGGCAGCCCCGACGCCGCCGGCGCGGGCAGCCCCGCCGCCGGCGCGGGTCACAATCAACCACATCAATGCACCAGTACGCCCCGCACTCGCCGTGGTAGAGCAGTCCGGAAACCCCGCAGGTACTTGCAACAAGTCTACCCTTCCCCCCATACTGGAGCAGAGGTGGGAAGCGCAAACAACCAGCCCGGTCTACAATTCCAGAAACAGTCCGAGATCGCGATGGAGAGGAATTCGTTTCTGTGCAGAGTGTGCGGACAAGCGTACGCTTCGTCCTATAACAGACGAAGGCATGAAAAGGCAGCCCACGAGGAGCAGAACTTCCCTTGCCGGCAGTGTCCGCAGGTGTACAAGCGTGCTGACTACCTAGCCCGGCATGTCAGGTCCCAGCACGGTAGCGCCGCCACCGGTGGAGAGGCTGTAGGAGCGGCGGATGGTGTCCCAGTCAGACGGGTGGTCAGAGCAGAGGAGGAGCTACCATCGGAGGGGACGCTGTACGTCGGAGGCAGATGGTTTTCCGCAAGGAGGATTCATACAGCTGGCCTGACTGAATTCGAGCCGCCAGAGGAGTTCCGCCGGAGCCCCAGGGTGGACACAGCGACCCAAACGGAGGCCGTTCTCATGAGGGAGGAGTTCACCACCGTCACACGTGAGACGCTGGAGGACCCAACGGGCCTGTGCACCTACCGGGAGACTGAATCGGTCGGCCTTAGAGAGCCCGGCGATATCTGGTGGCGCACCTGGAACAGGGACAATCTGACCGGCGAATAAACCTGATAGCCGATTGACTTTACGGTGGGTAGACCTCGTTGACTGTTGTGTTCTTGTTTGAATTGGGAACCAATTTGTGGCCTAAATCAACACTAACCAACATTCTCGTGGACACCCAGGTAGGCCTTTCGAAACTGAGTGAACAATTTTTTGGGATTTTTTGGGGTTTTTTTTGTGATTGATGAACCTAATAACTGTGTAATCTTCTAATTGTGTAGATAATCTTGCTTTAAGAAAGTTGTTTTCTTGATTGAGTATATTTCTTGTATATGTGCCCCTATTCAGGAGAATAGGCCCAATTTAAGTAGGGGGTAGTGTAACGGACAGTTGTATAGCCTTTTGTTGCCATGTTAATCTGTTGTAAGCCGCCGGCGGTGCTGAGGGCCGCCGGCGGAGGGCCTCCGGCGGAGTGCCCTGACCTGTTTCTTTTGTGCTGGGCGCGCACCGGAAATTGGGTTCTATTTCGGGATGCTTGTGTTTGGCGCGCGCGGGAGGGGATTTGGCAAAGTGCCTGGGCGGCCTGTGGATTGTTACATTGTGATACATTGCGATCTGTGGTGTGTTTTGAAAGAGGACTAGTGTAACGTTGTAGTTGTTGTTCTGACAGTTGCGCGGAAGGTTATCCGCCGAGTTTTGTTGATAATAAAAAGTGTTCTTGTTGGAAATCCTGTGTCCGCTCCCCTTTTTTCGTTGTGACCGGTCTTGAGGGACAAGAACCCCTAGTCCACGCTACATAACAATTAATAAATTGTACGGTACAATAATTCATATTGTTTTTAGAAATACTTGCATAACATTTCGAGCGCTGTGTACACTTCAAAAATGCATAATTTAAAAAAAAAAATTAATGAATGCATTACTAATTTAATTAATTAATTAAATGTATTACTTTTTTATTGCAGGCTCAATAATTCATATTAAAAAATGTTTACAACTTAAAAACGCTATGCATATAAAATGGTAATTATTTTAAAAAGTAAATAAATTTGCAAATGATTTAATTAATGAATTTAATCAAATGTTTCAAAAAAAGGCATTAAGGCATTGTCTCCCGAAGCTCAGTGATGCTATTAAATCGGAGAAAAAAATCTGCTTTAAAAATAATGTTACATATCTGCATGAGTATACCCAGGGGCAAAATAGTTTAGCGGCTCTGTTTGCGTGGCCATGAAAATCTATGCAGTGCGCAAGTTTAAACTTGCGTGCGCAATTTGTAGCAAGGAAATGAATGCGCGCGCAAGTTTAAACTTGCGTGCGCGCAGGTTTAAATTTGCGCACGCAAGTTTAAACTTGCGCGGGAGACTCACTTTGCGCTCGACAGTGACACTGACAGGGCCATACCATAAACCCACGATGATAATATAGCTAGAGGGGCATTTTGAAAAACATATAGTAAAATTGTTGAACAGTTATAATTTTGACTTGTTTAATGTTTTGACTTTTGGACCTAAAACTTTCGATTTTTGACCGAAAACGGTGACAAGGTATTTATGAATTGCCGGAATAAATTTGTGTTTGGCCGGTATTAAACACTTGTTTAAGACCGGTTTGTACAGGGTGTTGTAAAGTGAAACTGAAATTTGAATATTTCCAGTTCACTAGTAGTAACATTCCTCGGTTAAAGCCACATATCCCCTTTTTCCGACATATCATGACCACGCCCACTTACCCTGTCCATTTGCGCCATCAGTGTTCAGCAAAAGGAAGATAGTCGTCAGAGCCACACTCAACCTCGTCCATTCCTGTAACGTTGCCATGTTTAGGAACACGGACGATGATGGTATTTTACGAATTTCCGTTCATTCAGTGTTTGTTATTTCGTCACGACGTCACAGACATGACAGAAGAGAGTCTGATGACGAGAAACGTAGGGATTTTCCCAATTCGTTCTGTTCATGCAGCTGCAGAATGCCGATGGAGCATACGCCTTGAAATCAGGCTTAGCCCAGGTTGGACGACGTCTTCATTGGGTTTCGATCCAACTCGGACCCAAACCATCTCGGACCCAAGCCAACTCGGACCCATGCCAAATCGGACCCACTACCAACTCGGACCCATGCATGACCAACTCGGACCCATCGTTTTCAATCATTCGACATCGTTTTCAATCATTCATTTCATAAAGTTTGTCCACTTCTCATCTGTTATTACAGTGATGCTGTTTAGTATAAATTTTCATTGTAATTGTAAGGTAAATTATCTCATATCTGTTTTGCAGCAGTATAACTTTTAAAAGTGTACAATTTTAAAATGCGCTTTAAAAGTGTAATTAATTATTTATTATTTTTATTTGTTTCCATTAAAACATATTGCGCTTTAAAAGTTTAACCAATTATTTATTTTCATTAAAACATATTAATTGACATCGTTCACACCATCTTGCTAAATTTAACAGCAATTTATTTCGTTTTTAATCCAAACTTCAACGTAACAGTATACAAATTAAGAACAGATCTTCATAGAAAAATTAAATTTGAAAGTATGGCATTAAACATAAACACTTTCAAACATAACATTATTAACTCAATAAACATTGTAAGTCAATAAATACGATATAAAAACGAAGTCTATTCTAATCTCTATTTTAAAAAAACCACATAAACACCATTGCATACACTGCAAGAAAACGAAGGTTCCATATTAAACAAAAAGTTAAATCAAAAAAGTATAAAAAGTTAATCGGATTCGTAAAACCCACAAAATTCAAAGCCAGCATGTGAATTAAAAATGATCAAGTTTAATCCCCTACAAATAGATGCAATGTCAATCATCAGAAAGGAGTATTGGAGTACTGGGAAGATTATCCTTCAAGGCCTTACAGGTAGCTGCCTGTATGTTCCACTATGATTGCCACGGGGGGAAAAAAGTTAAATCAAAAAATTATTAAAAGTTAAACAGATCCATAAAAACCCACAAAATTCAAAGCCAGCATGTGAATTAAAAAATCCCAAACAATTACATGAAATGAAAGGCCTAAATAATTATTTGAAATTAATAACTTCCTCGCTGAAACAAAATGTGCCACTTAAAACCACTTGTAAGTTGTTACACGACACAAAGGCCTGCAAAAACAAACAAGTAATTTTTTTTAATGAAAATTATAATCCTTTGAATTTCGTTTGGAAAAGAAAATCGAGATTTTGAAAAGTACATATCAAGTTGTACAAATGACATACGATATGCCTAACATATACTATACGCTATTAATACCTCTTGGTTTAGCTTCACAGGTACAGGTCACGGTTTCAAAAAGCTAAGCACGTTTAGTTTCATGACGTTCAAAACGATAAGCGTCTAGCAACAGTATTTACTGTACGCATCATAAAATAGCGCTCCACACAGCGGCAATACAAGAAAAGAACAAAACTAAAAGCCCCATTCTGCCCAATATAATTACAGAATATCTTCACTAAGCACTAACATTAAGATCACCTATAAATATTATGATTAATCTCTGAAACTAATGATTGAGTCATTGTTGGGTCCGGGTTGGTCGTGCTTGGGTACGAGTTGGAAGTGGGTCCGAGTTGGTAATGGGTCCGAGTTGGTCGGGTCCGACTTGGTAGTGGGTCCGAGTTGGTAGTGGGTCCGAGTTGGTAGTGGGTCCGAGTTGGCATGGGTCCGACTTGGCATGGGCCCGACTTGGTTTGGGTCCGAGTTGACCTGATACCCTTCATTGCATTACCTGATGACATGTACATAAAGATGATATGATATCGCGTAAATTTCAGGCAAAAAAAATGCGGTTGCGTCATGACAAAGTTATGCAGGTCCCCATGTGAACCTCAGCACCTAGACCAGCCTGTCCTATTTTGCAAGGGTTTGTTTGAAAAGATTGAACATCTGAAGCCTTTTTAAAACAAATATACTGTGACGGTTTGGCCACTGAGGGCGCTGTCCAGCGCGTGAGTTGGTCGAGCACCATCGCGTAGTGCGTAGTGCGTTGTGCGTGCCGTGCCCTGGATCCCCAGGGACCTTGCGCTCACATACTGCAATTTGGCCAAATATTAGGCTCCCGCCTAAAATTTGGCAGTTTGAGCTTGGCCGTTGGGGAAGCAGCATCAACATTTTTATACGTTACAGTCAACTTCATCGCATTTCCCTTATTCTCGTTAGTGTGTAAGTTATTATCTAGTTCTTAAACAGTTTAGTTGTGGATGGAACATGACCAGAAACTTTGATCAGTGAATCATCAACCCGTCTCCTTGTTTATTCCTTTCTTTGAGTCCAATTCCCCGGCCTTTAGTTTAGTTCTGTAATTCTCCCAAGATTGTTCAGCCAAGCTAGCCCACTCGCGTGAGTTTAGTTTAAGTCCTTGACCGCAACGGTTCGTTACAATACAATTTTTTTTCAAATTTGCTATGTTTTTCTGTCAAATAACCATTTTTGCAGAATTCTGCCAGAAATCTGCCATTCTATGGTCAAGACTGGGACCTATCAAGTGCTCAAAACGATGTAAAAGAAGATCAGGGCCAACTTTACTCGCTCTTTAGCCAGCAGATTTGCCCAAAACCTTCATTGGGCAAAGAAAAGGTAATCAGTATTTCACCAACCAAGTTTGAAGACTCAATTGAATTTTTAAAGGAGACTTTTCTGGTAATCCTTACCTGTAGGACCCCGTTCCTATTATAAGGTTAAAGACTCACCAAAACAGCTGACTAAATGACACTCAAAAGTGACATCCTGATACGTCTTGACACATTTGTACAGTTGGCAATGACTTCTTCTTGAATATCAGCAAGTTAAATTTTGTGGAAAGAGGGCAGGGCTTCAATTGTTTTATGAGGGAAATTGAAGTGTAAAAGATGACGATGACAAACAGAAAGTCAAGACTAAAAAAGTAAGATTGCGAACTGCTAAAAAAGGGTATGAAAGTCGCATTTTCTTTGAAGATGCTTTCAAAATTACAACTAACATTAGTTTATCTGAAGCAAAGACTGCTTTAGCCTGCAAAAGTCACTTTGGTACTGGACAGTCATCTGCCAAAGTCAGTTTTGAACAGCTCGTAAAAAATAGAGGTGTCCTAAATAAGGATTACCACTTTTCTTCAATATTTGGCAGTGGCTTGCACATGAGAGGGAAGTCAAGTGATTTCAAAATGAGGCTAACGTCTAGACTTGTACATGTCCATCCATGGTCCAACTGTTTGACAAGACTGACTTCTTCATTCTATGCCATTAGTCTGGTGCCTGACTATGGAGAAATGTGTAAAAATAGTGAACTTAAAGGGAAAATTCAACATTTGCAAACATTAAGAAATAAAACTACCAAATTATTTTGAAATACCTTGCTGGACTGTTAGTGCATGACAGTCTAAAGCATCCTGGTAAATCATGGCACCTTGTATACTGTCATTTTCAAGAAAAGTGCTATTTTCGAATCAATTTCCAACGCTGGTCGGCTGACCAGCATTGGAAAAAAAACTGGCTTTTTCCAAATACTGGCCCCAGTTGACCATATTTAGTTAGTCTGGTTTTGTTTGCAATTGATTACACACCTGTGAATGGGTACAAGCCATCTAGACTGGTTCCATGACCTTACGATTCTCCAACGTCAATAAATTGCTCTGATTCATCTTAAATGGAGTCGGGGAACCAGACTACAGGAAAATGGTTGTTTTTCTTGGTTTTTATAGCATGTACGATCCCAAAACGTAAAAAAAAGTCAGTGTAACTCAGCTATATATTACCAACCCCCCAAATCCATCCATTTCTGAAAATTACAGCATAAGCTAATGATGCATATTCCCTTAAACCATGTTTTCTTTATTTCATGACATTTACGTGTGAAATGTGTATAAACCTTTCAACATGTATTTACAATAATTTTGTATGCTTTAATGAAAGATATCAATATATGGCTAGTTGGAAACAAAATACGTTAGATGCATAATATATTACAATATACAATAATGTTACAATATACACACACACAGTTTTTTTTATTGAAAACATAAAAATACTGAAAATTACAGCATAAGCTAATGATGCATATTCCCTTAAACCATGTTTTCTTTATTTCATGACATTTACGTGTGAAATGTGTATAAACCTTTCAACATGTATTTACAATAATTTTGTATGCTTTAATGAAAGATATCAATATATGGCTAGTTGGAAACAAAATACGTTAGATGCATAATATATTACAATATACAATAATGTTACAATATACACACGTACACAGTTTTTTTATTGAAAACATAAAAATATTTACTTCAATTTGGTTGTGGAGTGTTCGGGTCAATGAGAAGACATGTAGAGTGCTTCTCACTGAACGAGTGAGCTGTGCTTTAAAATATAGTGAAGTTTACAATTTTAAAATAGTCTGTTAAAATCTTATGATTTGTGTTCTCATAAAATGTATGCTATTATTCTACCACACATGCAAACATTTGAATAATAAAACACAGGAATAATGTGACCGCAGAAAATGTGAAATCTGATTTTGTAAAAACAAAAAACAAGTAAGGCACTGGCAAAAGCAGATCGAGAAACGATCAATAAATCATCTGCCAACATTTGAAGAAAAAAGTTCGCCTCTTTTTATTTGTTTGGAAGATAATCTAGTTTTGTGCTGGGATACTTGTGAACAGAGCCCATTATACCCCCATTAAGACAAAACTGTTTTCTAAGCTTTGTACAAATTCAGCCTCTGACATTTCTATAGCTAAATCCTGTGCCTGTTTCTAATCAAACTAACGGCTTCATAATTACACGGATATCGGAAGGATTAAAATTACAGAATTTACAGTCGAGAAGACATTTGATCGGTCGTTATGAATACTTATCTAACAACAGCTGCGTAATATTTTACAATTAGTGACTGCTGTGATGTGGGACACTCTGCTATTCACACTTTGGGGATGCACAGAAGACTATTCGTCAGTCATTTATGAGTACTAACAAACAGCAGCTGCGTAATATTTTACAATTGTTGACTGCTGTGATGTGGGACATTGAGATATTCACACTTATGTGACGCACTGCACCCTCGGCTTTGCCTCGGGTGTCATGCGCCCTTCAAGGTGCAAACCAAGAACATGTCCCATATCACCGCTGTGTTTATTATATCATGTCATTTGATTTCTGTGGGCTTTTGTGCTCACAATGCAGTCACAGAACCCTATGCCATGTACTGTGTAATTTGAGACGTAAATAATGTCACTTTTGTTATTACAAATGCACCTTAAGACAATTTTAAAATACGGAATTACCATATCGAACACGCAGCATAACAAAGTACTGTACATCATACACAGTTATACATATAAAAAAACACGATATGAAATGTTACATTTCAAAATGGCAAAATATTTTTTAAAAATGGAGACAAAATGTATTAAGTGTACATAAAATGTTAATATTTGTTTACAAACTACATAAGCATATTTTTTGTTTGTTTTTACATATTCAACTTATTACCTGCATATTAAACAGTGATCCTTTTAAATTCCATACCGATATCCCAGAAAAATTATGAACATGAAATAGTTGTGATCTTGCACAAAACCCTGTGCACAAAAACACTGTGCATAGTATTTGAACTTAAAGAGGTTGTGGAATGCTTGAAGACATTTCCGTCATTTTCGGGTATATGTAGTTTATTAAAGGTGTGATGAAATAAACGACTATTGTTTCTGTCATGAAATGAAGATTAAAGGTACTGAGAGTTTTTTCCAGGTCCAGCTGACCCGAACGTGCTATTTGTGTGTCGTCGTTGGGGCAGCAAACAAAACATAGTAATCGCGACGCAATAAACAGGACCGTTTATACCACGCTGCATCGGGAGTCCTGTTTATTATGTCACGATTTACTATGTTTTGTTTGCTGCACCCAACGACTACTTTTACACAAATTGCAAGTTCTGGTCGAAACAGGACCTGAAAAACAGCTCTCAAAAGTACCTTTATACTCATTTCATGACAGACACAATAGTCGTTTTATTTCATCACACCTTGGGCTACATATACCGAAAAATGACGGAAATGTCTTCGAGCATTCCACAACCTCTTTCAATTCCATACCGATATCCCAGAAAATTAAGATCATGAAATAGTTAGATCTTGCACAAAACCCTGTGCACAAAAACCCTATGCATAGTATTTTGAACTTCAACCATTTGGAAGGGTATAGTACTGTGAATGTGATAGTGCCACCTCTCTTCATTTGGTCACTGGTGCTTGTCAGTGACCACAACAGAGTCTATTTAGAACCATCTAATGGTCACTCAATGTCCCTCGGGGTACATAGACATGCACTAGTGACCTGAACGCCAGTCAATATGTGTATAATATGCACCTTCAACCCCAGGATCTAGTGCCTTCCATGTTAACCTGCAGGCTTCAAGGGGCATGCAGAATCTTTCCTGGACTGAGCTAGTAAATGGGTCTGTGATGTTCAAGCACCTAACCAACTGACAAATTCTCGAGTATAACGACGACAGCATGTGCAAGCATGACTGCACGCACAACTACTTCACATGCTGCCCAATTTTAACGCACCAGCTAATGTAAGTGAACCCCTGTTGCTGTATTTCAGCCAGGTTAAACATTTTTTATATATACCAACCCTGTCACAATTTCCAAGTATTTTTTTTAAAATTTGCCATGTTTATTCAAATACTTGACTGAGTAATATAAAAATAACAACACCCTAGAGGATTCTAATATCTTACATGTAACAATTTCCAAATATTTAACTGCAAAGGTTCGTCTCTATACAATTTTTAAATCTACCGTAAATAAATTTGGAACTGAAGGACATTTCGTTTGTATTATTAAATTCGGTCTTCAGATGTATTGTGTATGGATACATGGTCTTTATGAACAAGAAAAGACTTGCGTTCCATCGCAAGTACCTAAACTACAAGACTGTCTGTCACTTGAATTGAGACTAATTGTCTTGTGATTGAGTTGTGATTGACCTGTGATTGGCTTGTGATTGACTTGTGATTGACCTAAAATTGACCTGTGATTGACATGCTTGGATTACATTTGGCTTGTGATTGACTTGTGATTGACTCATGATTGAATTGTGATTGACTCATGATTGAATTGTGATTGACCTGTGATTGGTTTTTGATTGACCTTTGATTGACTTGTGATTGTCTTGTGAATGGCTTATGATTGACTTGTGATTGGCTTACGACTGGCTTATGATGACTCGTCAGTCATCTGGAACTGATGTCAAATCCTTTCCAGTTACGAACCTCACAGAACCATTTAAGTGATTACGTCATCAGTATCCAAGTACGTTGGGTTGGATAATACCTGGGGTTGGGGCGCAGCCCAAGGTTGACCAGTTGCAGCTGGGTTGGGTGCAGATGGGGGGTTCTGACCAGGCGGCAATGGCGCTGGTGGATAGGCTGGATCAGACGGCTTCTGTGGGATCTCGTACACGGCGCCGTCTACCGGTGGGAAGCTTGTGGGCTGAGAGATGACCGACTCGTAGGCAGGGGGCGGGGCCTCGGCAGCTGACGGCTGGGGAGCAGGTGGCTGCGTTAGGGCGTATGGCTGCGTTGGGGCGTATGGCTGCGCTGGGGCGATGGCTGCGCTGGGGCGTATGGCTGCGCTGGGGCGTATGGCTGCATTGGGGCAGACGGCTGTGAGGGTTGATACTGGTTATACTGCTGAGGAGGATGGTAGTGGACCACAGGAGTAGCTCCAGGATTACCTCCGCTGGTTGGTACCTGGGAATAGGTAGTCGACGAAGCCTGTCACAAACAATAAACCTTTTTGACGATCGCATTACGTTTTGGGTATGGATGACAAACAAGCGGTGCAATATACTCACAATAGGCCCTATACTCACAATCCAACTTTAAATTCCAATTTTTTTTCTTTAGTGTTTTTCAAAAAGTACTTGATCATCGGCACTCATTTTAATGCAGAGAATATTTGAAATGCAATTTGAAAATTAAAATCAAACTTTAAAACTTGGATAAAAATGTTTTTGAAAATCTAAAAATTTCCAGTGAGCAGGTGTTGAAGAATGATTGGTTACAGTTCGCTGAGAGAGCTTGAAATTCTGATTGGCCAACATTGGCTTCTCCAGTTTCAGAGTCATAGTTAATTTTTTTCCCCAACAAGGGAATCCCAAAACTTTCTTCATTCTGATCAGTTTGAAAAATTGATTTTTCAAACAATTATATTTCACATCACTTATGTACCAAAGTGTGAAAAGATGATCACTAACTTTCGATATAATACTTAAGACGAATCAATTGAAAGTTTTAACTGGTTTACAGCCCCATAGGTAATTGTGCACAAATTGCCTGGTTTTATTGTCATCCATTCTCAGAATGCATCGATCATTTCAAAACAGGTTTATTTATATCGTTTCTCGGGTTGCTGAGTAACACCATGTGGTAATAATTACTGCTTAGAATATATTAGTCTCCTGATGATGACTAGAGCAGGCTAGTCGAAACGTTGAGACCAAAGACAAGTTCATAGAACTTACAGCAGGACTGTTCTTATCAGAACAAAAAAACTACTTAGCAAAGTTGATAATAAGCAGGACAAGTTCTTCTCAGAACTAATATCTTCTAAGCAGTAGTTATTACCACATGGTGTTACCGCAAACCGAAACGATACCGATACCCCACCATGCAAAGCCTCAAATCTTATATCAGGTTTTTTATGCCATTCATTTTTTGTTTTCAATTGAAAAAATTTGGATAAGTATGTGCTTTGGACAAGTACGTTTAAAATCAGCTTGGGGTCTGGATGCGGATTTGGAGAAGGCCGTTATCGGTGACCAGGCCCCAAGCCAGTTGTCACGCAGGAAATGGCAGTGCCGGTGTAGTGTGCATTTTGGACTCTTGGTAGTATTGCGCATGCCAAAGTGGAGCTTGAGAACGTTCGACCAATAAAAGGGTCAATTGGACCAGATTTGAGGTAGTCCAAATTCATGTGACACCGGAAAGTAGTGTTTAAAACTAGTTGGTGTTTTATCAACCGTTTAAAACCACACACGTGACGGCCTCCACCAATAGGAATGGGTCAACTGTCCCGGGTATTTATAAATGATACATACATTTTGTTAGTAGAATATGTTCAATGCAGTCACCATTATCTAGCAACGTGCAAATGAAGTGAACCGGGCAAAACTTACCGCCGTTGTTGAGTTGGCGGGGCCTTTGGTCGACTTGCAACAGCCCAGTTTGCAACAGACGCACAACAGAATACAGCCACCGATCACCCCGCAAATAATCCCAATTATCGCTCCAGAGGAGAGTCCTGCAATGGGACGGTTGGTATTATACAAATACAGCATGGTTTGAGAAGTGTGGGAATTACTGGTCCCGAGGTGTAGTCAGCTTGACTACCTCCCGACGCGAAGCGGAGGGAGGTAGTCACAGACCTACACCGAAGGACCAGTAATTCCAACTACTTTCCATGAATAAACCATGCTGTATTTGTTTTACTATACCTCATAAATATTTAGTAGCCTCACTGCCTTTTTAGTACCCTCACTGCCTTGTCGATAACGGGCTTCGTATTTGCATCTCTATTCAGCACAAGATATTCAAGTTCTTTGTCAGTCAATGAAATAGTCTGGTGCCAAAACTCTTTAGTGTGTCTTTACTGCAGCAGTTACAAGGACTACAACAACAGACTGGTTCCGTAAAGATTACATGCCACAGACTACATGTCTACGAGGCGGGTTCCAGAGGGAATTTTTGGTGCTACCAGAAAAAAATACCGCACGGCAGCGAGCTGGATACTCACCGGGATGACGTCACCTGGGCAGGTATCATTTTTCCTTCCCGGACGTGCGGCGGAATCGGCCAATGACGTGTTCTTATTTGATCATGGATATTTATGAGGTGTAGTAAACTGTGGTTATTAGATGGTGACATGTCATTGGTTGAAACTGATCATGTGACATATTGCATGAGTTCATAGATATCCATATAATGCACTTCATGGAGTAAACCTCGGGTTAAGGGTGTGCATTTACGGGTAGTACAGGAATTGGGTACCCGATTGAAAAAAAAAAATGGGTACCTGGGTACCCGTTAAAGAAACCAACCCCAACATTTAAATCTCTGAAGTTGCTGTACAGATTGTCCATAAAGGTCCGCAAGATACTAATTTGAAATTTGAGGTAAAACTTTTGCTCTAGCAAGGCACTAGAGGCGAAAAATCAGTTTTAAGTAAAGGTACTAAACTGCTTTAGTGGGTGTTTGTACCCAGATATGCAGCTGTGTACTTACCCGGAGCACCGTTGCATTTCACCCACACGTCTTCAGCATGAGAACAGTAGTTATTATCCCACTGGCCATGGTCGCAATCGACTAGTCTGGTTTCGTAACTTCCACAGGCAACATCATCAAGCCAGATGGGTTTGGTACTACTCCTTCCTGTTTCGTAATCTAAACCAAGCAATGAAACAATATATGTTCAAGTATTCGTCATTATTCTTCACTGATTTTTCTTCTTCAAAACAACCAAATTGTTACCATAGAGCTAAATTACTAGAGCTAACTCGATGTACAAAGTAATGCCTGATGGGCGCATCCATGTTTGTGCACAAACCTATGGAAAACTCCAATTTTGTACAGCTTTTGTACGACTATTTGCATATCTGCGTTTGTATTCCATACCGGTGCGCGACATGCCCAAAACTGCAACGCACGATCAACAAATGAACGTTTTATTTTGCTCTACACAAACAGCGCAACATGTGCGCGTCCCTCTCCGCTGCAGATGCTTTTGCCGTGACGTTTTTTGAACCGTCATGATGCGCTAAGTTGTTTGCGATCTTCTACTTGCCCGTTGCATTTAGAGTACACTTTTAAAATTAAATCCATATATATTTTGATTGTGTCTCTTACAAACACGCACATAACTTCAAAATGTCTGCGCCCAGAGCGGCTCTCCCACAGCGTCTCGCGCGCAAGAATGAGGAGTTAGCGCTCTAGTAATTTAATATAGCTCTATGATTGTTACCACAATTTATATCATTAACCTCAACCTTGCGAGACGTAAACCTAAAAGTGGCAAGCTGTGTACTGTGGGACAGAAAGAATGTTGACGCCCCTTTATATCATCTCAATGAAGGTCAGTCATTACAAAAATTTGAAGAAAAAAAAGACCTGAATCTGGGACCGAGAAATATTTTCAATTTTGTTAGGAAATATTTTGAAAATGCACTCGACTCTCTATAGACTTTTTTGCACACAACCAAAGAAGTGGCGCCTGGATACTGCATTCTTTCCTCTTTGGCCAATAGGGTAACCAATATGCGCATACCATGTCTTCATGACAAGCGCTTTGGCATCCGCGTGCGGATGCCGCTCCACCTCAAAAAAGACTTGATGCCAAGTCGGTAATTGTTTTACTTATCGGACACTGGCTCCAGCACGCAAAATATCGCAGTAATGCGTAGTCTGGTTCCCAGACCAAATGATGCTGACTATGTCTGGATCAATTACCGACTTGGGGAAAACGTTTCAATTTTGTACACAACATATGGGAGTAGTTTGAATTGCTAGCTTACCTTCTATGCGAGCACTCTGATTGGTTCAGATTTCAGAGTGTATTCTAGGCTGCCACGGAGGATCGTTTCTCATTACTGAGGGTTTGTAGTTTGTGTTGTGTATCATTACAAAATTAGGGCATACACCGACTCAAATAAATCAAGTATATCACAGTGATACATTTCATTTCCTATACACAATTGACCAAGCTGAGTGTATTGGTCGTTAAAACGCCGCCACTCTGCAAACATGTCCCTGACGTATTGAGAAGAACTCCCCATGTAACGGAATGAATGAGTCCTCGTTGCATAGCTGTGCGCGATTGATCTCACCGCAAAATGTGCTGTATATGTATTGCGCTGCCGCTTGCATATATATGAATAACGCGAGAACGTTATCGTCAAGTCGTTAGGATTTGTTGCAACCCGGCCGATTACATACTAGTCTTATACCAGCCGTACGATGGAGTTCGACTGAAGCTCACGGACAAAATACGACTATCTAACGACTTGTCATCAAGTCTCCCCTCAAAAATGGCTTCTAATTTAAATATGGACAATTGCGAAATTTGAAAACTACCTGAGGCTGGCCAGATGTGAGATGGCAAACTCAGTCCCCAGCTCCTGCAACCACGTCTGCATCTGTCTTGTCCCATTGGTCATTGCAGATGGTGCCCCATTGTTGCTTGTAATAGATCTCCACGTATCCGTCAGACCGAACTGCCTCGACCAGACGCGCACTGACCAAACTCATAGGCTGGTGAAGAAACGAGAACTGTATTGAACATCACAGTGATGATGAACACAAACACTGCATTTCTGACTCATCACCCAATTGTGGTCAATGTTTATATGATAGCGATTTCTTAGCAACTTAAAAAAATACTGCAAGTAAAACTTTGCGCGATCCCCCTGGCATCCTGCCAGTTTGTATACATGTACATGAACAGGACAATTTTCAGTGACGGCCTTGACTGTCCAACCGGCAGGTACCAGTTCTCAGCTGAATGGAGAGTATGGGTGCGACACCGGACTAACATATGCTAGGGTCATTAGTAATACTGAACTGAGCTCTCCAGAGACCTCGTAAATATCCATATTGGAAAGGATTTATTTGACGTCGGCCTTATTAATGTGTTTTGAAAATTTTAACATGAGGAATCAGAGTTTGGGGCAATTGCATGGCTCAAAATGGGTTACGCACTCTGTGCACAAGCACCCCCCCCCCCCCAAAGTGAAGAAAAAAGACAGACACATGAAGTTCAGGAACACTGCCACCATGCGCAAAATGCTTACATTAGGACACTACATGTTTTCAAATATTAATGAGCATTTTTGCATATTCAAATTTTTTGCATCTGAACAAGTGTACGTATAAGCATCACGACCCTCACCAGTGACTAGAGGGAGCAGGCAAAACAAAAAAAAAACAGCCCCATCTGTTTTTTATGTCTACAACTGAAGAAGTTTTTTTCCGGTGAGCTAAGCTGTTCTTTTCGGATGGCAGGTGGATTTGTTTGTAGGAGAAAGGAATTGACAAAATTGCTCAGGATGAAAAACAGAGGGACTGAGGAGAACATTAGTTACCTGCCGACGAACTGCTACAAGAGACACTTGCATCTTCACTGTGATGGCAGTTGTCCAGAGTAGAATAAGAGCAATCCTGTATAGTGTCTTCGGTTCCCCGACACCACTTCACAAAGACTATCGATCCGGTTCCAGGGCCATAGAATGCTTCCCCTGGAGCTGTCAGTGCTTCTCCGTAACCAAGCTGGCGACAAACCACGGTGGCGTCTGCGAGATCCCAGTCATCGTCGCAGACGGTGCCCCACACACCCCCAACGTACACCTCCACACGGCCCTCCAGCACGCTGTAACCGTCAACAAGTCGGATTGTTGACGAATCTGTAATCAAAAGGGAAATGAATTTGTGTCAATAAATTGAGACAGAAAAATATCCACCTAAGAAGAGGAAGTTTGGCGAGGACCATCAGTCGACTGGTGGTTGATTTGTGACAGAACTTACGCCTGCACACCAATGGCAACGCATAAATGCCTCTAGTCAAACGATGGTCAAAAGTCCTGGCTCCGCCCGGCTATTGGTAACCAGCGATGGAACCATGCCCCGGTTCCAAATAGTCGACTAGTTTAGTCCAACCATCCTTCATTCAAGTGAAGTTAGTCAAAGTACAGGTTGAGTAAAAAAAAACGAAACCCAAATGTCGGGACCATTGTTTTAGTGAAGTTCTGCATGTAGCACTTTCAAAATGTAGGATATGAAAGCCCGATTCATAAGCTTTGTTTTAGTACAAGAATCATTCAAATGACTCATGTACTTTTCAAGTTATGGAATTTTAAACACAACCACCGTTTTAAAGTTCTGTCCACGGATCACAAAAAGGTAAGTGTTCTTTCAGCAAAACGAAAGCAAATCACATAGGGATGTGTGCGAATTGTTTTCGTTTTGTTGAGAACCCCCACCTTTTTTGGTGATCCGTGGACAGAACTTGAAAAGTACATGAGTGATTTGAATGATTCTTGTACTAGAAAACAGCTTATGAATTGGGCTTTCATATCCTAGATTTTGAAAGTGCTACATGCAGGACTTCACTAAAACAATGGTCCCGACATTTGCGTTTCGTTTTTTTTTTAACTCACGCTGGTATGGCTAACTATAGTTTGAGTCCAAACTTGCTCTAAGCTGTTCGAACCCATCATCCTATTGACCTTTAAATTTCTGATCTACAAATGGATGACCAACTTGTTTAACATTTTGGAAATCTGTCCACCAAGTCTTATGAAAAACGCAAAAATTTGAACCAGCCCAGCTACCCTGGCAATCAATCAGGTGGTAAGACATCTATAGTAGAAAGTGGGAGGTTGTGGGTTCGAATCCTGCCTGTGTGAGCTTATTACATTCTCCCCTTTAGCTATCAGACAGTGTTGAGTTTACAAGAAAATGAAAGGAATACAGGGAAGAGACAAAAACCAAATTATTTGCCTATAAGTAATAATAGCCTGGCCTACCTGACCCAGATGTACCACAGATGACACCCGCATCCTCATGATGTCCACAGTTATTTACGGTTGACTTCGTGCAATCCAGTAAGCTTGTCTCCGATCCAGTGCACGCCACGTCATCAAACAAAATATCTCCGCTGCCCTGGCCAAAGCGTGCCGAGCCGACAGCTTCAATGGCATTGCCGTATCCGAGCTGGCGACACACGACCATCGCGTCATTTAAATCCCATTCGTCATCACAGACTGTTCCCCAAACCCCATTTAGGTAAACCTCCACTCGGCCCTGGGATTCACTGCTGCCACCGACGAGACGTACGGTGTACCCGGCCTCTGAAAAAACAGGAGCACAAAAGTCAAATAAACAGTCGAATAAACATTAACCCTACGCCTGCCACACGCAACGCAGTGCCTCAGGTGGAAAGTCGGGCATTTTGATGCATTCAGCTACCAACACCAGTGCATAAACGTCAGCTTCTGAGAGCTAGTCCCATTGAACAATGCCACAGCTGTATCCTGCCATGTTCAGGACCACAGACTTGAGGCAGTTTGGCCTTGAGACTACTGTAAAAACCAACTGATATCCTACTCAGAGATGAGTTAACATTCAAAATTGAAAAGAAAGTAATTTTTCCATCAGACACCTGCTGAAAACAAGAAAAGTGCACCTGCCAAAAATCCTAAATTCGTTTCAGGCTGAAAATTCTGTTTTACATTTATTCAATACATAAAAAGGCATTTAAACATACACCATGTACAGAAAATACTCCAAGACGATAATGAAATAGTCGCTGGTTGGAACGCGGGAAAATTGCCCCCAAAAATTGCTATTTTATCAACAGCCAATCAATGTAAAGACGAGTATTTAATCCTCACCACAGTCAAGTTGTATACCAATCACACCATACACGCAAGAAACATGCACACGCACAGGCCAATCCCATGACGCCACACGCACATCAGCTGGCCAGCGAATTATGTTCGCCATTTTGTTTTTTCGCGCTAACGTTTAGCAACAAAATAGATAGTTTACCGTAGATTTACCTAAGCACAACATGCATGTCAATAGAGCCAAAGTTAGATGTTATGCGTAATGGTTGATTGATTGAACGGAGAATAAACCCGTTGATGGAACAGAAGAGACCTACCTGAGCGTGCCGTGAGCGTGATGATTTTCACCCGTGCGCTGACCATCCATCAGCTACAGCGCGCGTCGACCGGACACTGACTCACGCCAGACAGTAATGATCGTGATAGCATTTATTGCTTCTGATCTTGAACGCTTTTGTCCCCCAAAATCGCGGAAATAAACACTGCTCTTTGTTATATGGCTTTGGCCTGTTCAATCAATCATCAACAGTTCATTTTGGACTCAATATTTAACTAAAATTATGTTCTATCATCAAAATTGCAGAAGTCATTTTTTCAGATTCAAATTCCGTTTTTCTGTTTCAAGGAGCAGATTTCGAGCCTCCGTCCGCTCATGCGATCAAAGGAAAACCATTGGCCCTACTCTACATACATGTAACATGAAACCTGTTGAAAAAAAAACGAAAAATATCACAGCGGATATGTAGCAGAAGGCATATTTTTCCTCACGAACAGATTTTACAACAGTGCCACTTCTTTCTGTGGCGCATCTTAAAACTTCCGGTGAAATGAAGCCATCGTTGTTTGTTCTTCGATCGTAAAATGAAAACAACTATAATGCTCAATTGCCACTGAAAATGTGCACATTGCAATTTCCGTGAATTGCACCGTAGAGCACGCGGTTCACCTCACCGCCCCAGGGCACGCGCGCAAGCATAACGTTAGCGTTTTTGGTTTTACTGTCCGTAACTGGTTGCCAACCTACTTCCACATAGCTGCCTATGTGTACACTTCTTCTGGGAAACCAGATTATTATTTATTACTTCCAATTTGGGCTCTTTTACTTTGAGGAAGTTGTTTTTTGTGCACACACTACATGTCTGCGCCTTATGCGCCAAAAGTCTGATACAATCAATCCTCATTTTATTAATAATCGCTATGCAAACAGGAGTCAAGATACTACATAATACAAAGTATGCACACATCATTTTATTCACGTAAAATCTTGGAAAATCGTGAAAATCATATAAGGATCGGCATATCTAATATCAGAGTGAATAAATCGTATAAAATTACGCCTGAAACGTAAAAGCTGAAACCGTATATCCTTCGCTGACGGCCCGGCACAAGAACTTTCAGTCTTACTCAAGAGATGACCCCAGCATCCTCACTATGGCTGCAGTCGCACTGTCCTGTAGGAACACTCCAACAGGCTATTCTCGCTCCTGTACACTGTACTTCGTCTCCATGCCATCGGGACCGCTCTCGGGCCAAAATGCGCCGATAAGGAGCCGATAACGCACCAGCGAAGCCTGCTAGCTGACAACACACCACTGGGCATCGCTCAGGTCCCATCTGTCGTCGCAGACGGTTCCTCAATCGCCGTTGAGCAACACTTCCACTGCCCTCACGAATGCTGGTACCGACTAGACGAATTAGGTAGTGCCTGCTTCTGGGAATGACAGAAGGGAAAGAAGGCAGTAATGGTAATAAAAGAGGAAGTATAAGATGACAGAATCAGCATGCTTGGAGAAAAAAACTTGCACAAAAGACAGTGGAATCTTACATTCTTGTGCACTTTATATCAAACAGGTTCCCTTTGGCGCACTCAGTAATTTAACAAAATACATCGTCCAAAAGGCCATATAAAGTCTTTGGTTTCCTGGTGGGAGCTTGCCCCAAAAGTAGCAAAGGCCGACGCGGCTTCTTTTTCTTTTTCCCCCTATTTGTTTTTTCTCTTCAAATGACGGCTGATGTTAAGATGACGCTCGATCCCCTTAAAACTCTAAAATAAATATCCAAGGTGGAGCTGAGGACCTTCAGTAAGGCCATGCTTGAGAATTCTGCACCCAGTTACGATCTCACCGATTACCTAACATTCTTCAGGAAGTTTTGACATAGTCAAGACAAAAATCTAGTGCTGCAGCCGAACTGCCGAACCGAACTAAAAATAGCCGCGAACTTGGCCTTCCGAACTTAGCTGCCGAAATGGTCGGTTTGGAAGTTCGGCAAGTCTTTTGTTGACAGCGCCAGGGAATGCTAATGCTTGCAATGAAAGGCAAATTTAAACTTACCGTGCTGACAAGTCAACGCATTCACCTCTCATTATTTGCAGTGCTCTAGCCAGGCATAAAGTGTACAATAGGATATCAAATGGTACGCTTTGAAAAAATCGACGCAACTGCAATTCCTCTCAACAGCAACATGGAATAATCCTCGCTTAAAGCTCATGCAAGTTATCATTCTCAGTAC